>CM037584.1:33603871-33606041 GCA_021018995.1 Chloranthus sessilifolius | reverse complement strand
AAAAAGAGAATAGCTTATTCTTCCGTATCTCATATGGCTTTCATAATTATAGGAATTGGTTCCATAACCGATACGGGACTCAATGGAGCTATTTTACAAATAATCTCTCATGGGTTTATTGGTGCTGCACTTTTTTTCTTGGCAGGAACGAGTTACGATAGAATACGTCTTATTTATCTCGACGAAATGGGAGGACTAGCTATCCCAATGCCAAAAATATTTACCATGTTCAGTAGCTTCTCGATGGCTTCTCTTGCGTTGCCAGGAATGAGTGGTTTTGTTGCAGAATCGATAGTGTTTTATGGAATATTTTTTTTTATCAGTAATGAAAGATTGTATTGTGCTGAACACAATACAACCACACCTCTCACTAACCAACGAAAAAGCACCCCATGAAAAAAAAGGGGAGCAAGCAAAATAAAAAAGGCAACAGAAAACAAAAAAGGACAGCCCACTTAACCGGGGTCCCAGAGGAAAGAGGGAAAACTATCGCTGACCCCACCTCTCGCGACCCAAAACCTCACCAACTCTGACACCGACCTAATAACCATGCCCACAGGGTTTTCCTTCTCTTCGAAAATTCTGTGATTCCTCTCACACCAAATGCAGCACAGAATGGCAAAAACAGTAGCTCTCCAGCCAGCCCTTGACTCCCCCCCTCCACCTCCACCGGCATCCCAGCTAAGCAAAAGCATATACGATGTCTCAGGCATAGACCAGGAAATCTTAAAGAAACAAAAAAAGACACTCCAAATCCTAGCAGCCGCACTGCAATGGAGGAAAAGGTGAGCAGCGGATTCCACCCCATCAGAGCACATCACACACGAGGTCGAGACATCTTTACCCCTTCGTACCAGCTGCTCCCTAGTAAGGTTCCAATCCTTGCACAGCGCCCAAACAAAGAATCGGATCTTCAAAGGAATAGGTTTCCGCCACAGCCAATTGCCTTCAAACCTAATCAACGGACGCCGCGACAACCAACGGTACAGAGCCTTAACATTGAAACGCCCATCACACCTCAGGATCCATACCCTCTGATCAACCCGACTGGAATTCTGTTGCGTCTCATAAAGCTTACTTAGCAGGTCCAAAAAAATTCCCCACCTCGCAGTCTCTGAGAAGCCGTCTAGTAGCCACATCCCACACCATACTTCCACCAGTCTTAGAGACAAACTCTCGAATCGTACCCTCCGGATTAGAAGAGAGACCGAAGAGGACCGGATAAGCAACTTTAAGCGGACCCACATCCAACCAATCATCCTCCCATAACCGTATCCGGCTACCACACCCCCAGCTGTATCGCACTCATTTAGAAAGAAACGTCCACAAGCGAGAAATACCTCTCCACCATGTCGAGGTACGTCTATGAGTCGAGGGGGCAATGCCCCAGCCCCCCCGAGATAAGTCATATTTGTCGGACAACACCAACCACCAGAGATTACTCCTCTCCTCCACCCTGCCCGCTCTCCATATCCACTTACCAAGCATGGCCGAATTTGTCAGTTTTAGATTCCAGACCCCCAGCCCACCATAATCGAGAGGCAGCTAACACGTATCCCAATTAACCAAATGATACCGCCGATTCATACCCGACCCCTCCCATAGAAAACACCGCTGAATATGGTCCAACCGAGCAAGAATTTTAGCATGACACTTAAACATAGTCATGAAGAAAACGGGGATCGACAACACCGCTTTGACCAATATCAGCCTGCCCCCAGTACTCAAGAATTTATCTTTCCAAGATGCTAACTGCTGCTCGAACCTCTGCACAACCGGAAGCCAATCGTGGGTTGTCTGAGCCCAAGTGGCAACCCTAGATACCTAATGGGCAGCTCCTCGATACCACAACCAACCGAAACAGCAAGGTCTGTCAGCAGGCCATCCTCCACCCCGATACCAGAAACAGCCGACTGAAGGTGGTTGACCCGCTGCCCTAAAACAGCCTCATAAATCGATAACACATCCGTCATGGTGCTAAGCTCCGACACAACAACCTTCCCAAATAGGATAGTATCATCGGCATATTGCAGGTGAGAGATAAAACTGCCCTACTCGCCCACCCGAATCCCAGTGATCATGTTCAAATCCCTAGCACACCCGATCAACCCGGATAGAGCCTCGCCAACCATATTGAATAGGAGGGGGGATAAGGGATCCCCTTGCCTGA